>JALMQS010000099.1:32860481-32887981 GCA_024734495.1 Forficula auricularia
ACAAAATAATAATAACACGGCAAACTATGGTCCCATAATTAAATGGAATCTAGACAAGGCTGATTTCACACTGTATCAGAATATAATCTTAGAAAACCTACCTGCAACATACACCAATCCAGCAGAAAGGTATGAAAATTTCATAAAGATAATAGAAACAGCTGCTACTCATTCAATACCACAGAAAAAAACTAAAACATTAAATAAAATAAAATCACCCACATGGTGGGATAAGACCTGCACTGAAAAGATTAAGTTAAGAAAAGAAGCCTTCATGAAATATAAAAGAAATATGAATCCAATTAACTATGAGGAATACAAGAAAACAGAAAAAGAAACCAAAGATTATTTTAAAGAAAAAAAAAACCAATTGGAAAAAATTCTGTGGCAGTTTAACTAAGGATACTCCAATAAAAAATATATGGGCTAAAAATCAAAACTATGAAAAACATTGGATCTTTAAGAAATAATAAAGTAAAAGAGTCCGTGATTGAAGAATTCAAGGAAATATTGGCACCTCCAACAGTCACACAAGAAACAGTGATCTATCCCAATCAGGATCAGGCTCATTTTTTAAATGATAATTTCACTATTGCCGAACTAGAATTAACCTTAAAATATAAACGAGATACATCACCGGGATTTGATAATATTTCTTACAGCATGATAAATAATATCCCTTTAGAGGGCAAAGTAGAATTAGTGAATATATTTAACTACATATATCAAAATCAAGATATACCGGAGATATGGAAAACCCAAATTATTGTCCCTATCCTAAAACCTGGCAAAATACCTGATGATCCTACTTCATATCGACCTATTGCACTAAACTGCTGTATGGAAAAAATATTTGAATCATTAATAAAAAATAGACTAAGCTGGTGGCTGGAGAATAAATTATTGTACCCCAGCCATCAATTTGGATTTAGACGAAATAGAAGCACTATGGACAACCTTACATTTCTCACAAATAATATCTATTCAACATTTGCAAGAAGGGAATATTTAACGGCTGTATTCTTAGACATATCAAATGCTTATAACAATGTTGACCTAAATTGCTTAGCAAAAATTATGAATAAATTAAACTTGCCCAATAAACTAACTAACTGCATATTAAAATTATTTAATGAAAGAAAAATGTATGTTAAAAATGACAATCAATTAGTAGGTCCAAGCTATATATACAAAGGCATTCCACAAGGGGCCGTGCTAAGCCCAATATTATATGCTTTATATACCAAGGTATTAGAAGAAGGGATCAGCAATGAAATTAAAATTATCCAATATGCTGATGACATTTGCATATTCACAAGCTCCAAGTCTGCAGTATATAATGCTAATTTAATAAATAACGAACTTAAAATAATCCTAGAAAAACTAAACAATTTGAACTTGGAAATTTCAGAAAGTAAAACCGAAGTAATGATTTTCACTAGAAAATATACATCTCACAATTCTCCCCCTATAATATTAAATAATAAATCACTGAATTTCACTGAAAAAACCAAGTTCCTGGGATTACATCTGGATCCCAAACTTAAATGGACCCACCATATTAATTATATAAAAACAAAATGCGAAAAAGGGATAAATATTTTAAAAATGACCAATCGGACATGGTGGGGAGGACACCCCTCTATCTGCCTAATGATTTATAAATCTTTAATAAGGTCTATCATTGATTATGGATCTATATTATATGGGAATGCGTCAAAATACGAGCTAGCTAATATAGACAGACTACAATATAAGGCCATAAGAGTATCATTGGGCCTTATGTTGTCAACACCAACAAATAGTCTCCTGGTAGAGGCTGGTGAACTACCCCTGAAATTTAGAAGAAATAATTTAACTTTCAAATTTTTACTCACCAGAATAAAAAGAGATGAATACGATCCAGTTATCTCTTCAGTGAAATATTTCGACAATTTTAGCTCTAATTGTACCTACATACCCAACATATATAAAATATTTCAATCTATGTCATCAATTCCTAATAAAATGCAAATAGATAGATTTATTAACTTTGAAAAATTATATACAGCCTCATTTGTAAATATTAACATTGATAACAATACCTTTAAAAAGGGAGATTTAAATCAAAATGAGATCTTTAAAAACTATATCAAAGAGTTTTATAATCAGTACAATATATTAATTGAATGTAATGGAAGGCAGCCCAGAGGTAGTGAGGGAAAGAAAAATTAACACATATAAAATAAGGTGTAATTTATTGGAATCCTTCCTCCTTTACTTTCAAACCGACCTTTCGGAGGATTTTCCCTCCTTCTTCAGGAGTTTCAAAGGGTCAATGAATGAAACAAATAAAATGAATGAAGGGTACAATATATTCTTCACAGATGGTTCAAAAGACACAGCAAATGATTTGGTAGGGTGTGCATTTGCATGCCCTAATATAAATATATTTAAACAATTTAAGATGGAACCAGAAAACTCCATATACTCGGCAGAGGCATATGCCCTGTTGAAATGTTTAGAATATATTAAAAATAACAACATAAAATTCAATTTAATATGTACTGATTCGAAAAGTCTTACAGATGCTTTAATCAACAAAGATATTTTAAGATCAAATTATAATATATTAAAAATTTGTAATTTATTATATGATTTATTTATTAATAATAATACTGTAGACATTGTCTGGATTCCCGCACACCAGGGAATCATAGGCAACACAATCGCTGACTATGAGGCCAAGCAAGCCAGTAAACTCCCTACAGCATCAAATGAAAAAATTATATGGTCTGACTTCCTGGTAGTCCAAAAATGTAAATCATTGAAATTATGGCAAGAAACGTGGGAAAAGGATACCAAAGGTCGACATTTATATAAGATTAAACCTACGGTGTCCCTATTACCATGGTTTAAAACAGTTAACATTCCACGCAAAGCTATTACATCAATTTCAAGAATGAGGACTGGACACTCATCACTGAAGTTACATCTGCATCGAATTGGAGTGGTGGAGTCCCCATTGTGTAGGTGTGAACTTACCAGTGAGGGGCTCAATCATGTGCTGCTTGAATGTGAGCTAAACAAAAAGTGGACACAATTGCTATACTGTGAAATCAACGAAAGTGTAAAATTCCCAATAAATAGTGATTATCTTTTGTCCTTGTGTGAGTGCAGTGAAAAAGTTGTGATGGCTCTTCAGAGATTTGTACTAAGGGCTAGTGTAAATATTTAAAATTATAAAATAATACAAAGAATGTGATTGGCTAAATGGTTCTGACCAAAAGCGAGGAAAGGGGGAGAGGGAAAAAACCTTCTCCCTTTAAAAAAAAAAAAAAAAAAAAAAAAAAAAAAACTCTGTTACCACAAATAGTTGTTTTAGCAGGGGAAATAAAATTTTCTCTTTGTGGAGGAGAACTTCTGGGAAGAAGCGGGCATCGCTGTTTTGAAATCTCCGCCAAATCTTCCAGATTAAATTATTCATAAGTTGGCACTACCGACTGGATCCCGGGAGGAAGTGCTCATAACTTAATACTATCAGTTCCACTTTTTTGAGCCAACCAACTAATGTACATAACCTATAATAAAATCACGTGTGTTACATATATTTTTCGTCTTTAATTAATAAATCACCCCAAGCATCAAACCCCAATTATTCATTGGTCCATCAACCCGGATTTATCGAGCCACGATACTAGAAAAATTTTGGAACAGCTTGCAGCGGTGGATCAGACGAAAACACGTGAACAAAGAAAAATTAACATATTTCAGCTAAGTATATTGAGTGGCTGGCTTGATTTTAAAAAAGTGCAGTAATTAAGTAATTCCTTTTCATTTATCACAAATCATTTTTTAATATTTTACTAATTCATTTCTGTTGTATTCTATTTGTGAAAACACTCTTTTAGAAATGGATTTAAGACAATTAAAAATTAAAAGAGGAGCCCTCAAGTCTCAATTAACGAGACTAGATAAATTTCATAAATCATTGCAGGAACCAAATGCAAATGATATTGTGGAATTAAAGCGTCGCCTGGAAAAGATTGACCCGATTTACCAGGAATTCAATCAGATTCAGGAGCAAATCGAGCTTTTGTCCATCGAAAACGACCAGGTGCCTCCAAGTGAAGATGACGAAAGGGATGCGTTTGAAACCAGTTACTTTTCAGTAACTGCTAAGGTAAGACGCATAATTGATGTTTCAGAATCAATTAGCAATGGGCAGGCCATATCTGCAAATAATTTAAATAATAAAAGCCAACACATAGAGGTAAAATTACCTACAATAAATTTACCTACTTTCGATGGCAATTATAATAATTGGCTCGAATTTAGAGACTGTTTTGAAGAACTAGTTCATCAAAACAAAAATTTAGGTGATGTTCAAAAAATGCATTACTTAAAATCGTCTCTAAAGGGTGAAGCCCAATTAGCAATAAAAAATATTAAAATAACACAAGCAAATTATATAATAGCTTGGTCATTATTGCAGAAAAGATATGAAAATAAATCTTTGATTGTCTATAATCATATAAAGAGTATTTTCGATCTTCAAGCAATGGCCAAAGAAACACATTTGGAACTGCAGAATCTCTTCGACACTGTACAGAATAATTTAAGATCACTAGAATCGTTAGGGCAACCCGTTACACATTGGGACGCACTAATTATATATATTATTATCAATAAATTTGATAAAACAACAAGACGCGATTGGGAACAGCGTCCCAACGCACGTGAACTGCCGACAATGGCAAATATGTCCGAGTTCATCCAGGATAAATGCGATATGCTGCATAAACTGGAGAATTCGAAAAGTAGTGAAAAAGCAGTGGTTAGATTAGATAAAAGACTCGTTCATTTGTCTACATCGACGCCATCTTGCTTTTATTGTAAAAATCCAACGCATTCTATTTATAAGTGCGAAAAATTCTTAAATTTAAGTTTAGAAGATAGACTTCAAAAAGTAAACAGTCTGAAATTATGCAGGAACTGTTTAAAACCCTTTCATTTTTTTTGGAAATGTAAATTGTCTAAATGTTCAAGATGTAAAAAGCCAATTAATTCATTATTACATCAAGATTGTCTCCAAAACAATGTCCAGGTACCAGCAAATAATAGTTCGTCAAATGAACCCGCGAATGACCAATCAGGTAGCGCCACAGAATTATTTGCAAGTAATCCTTCTATTAAAACTCTTTTATCGACAGTTCAATTGAAAGTAAAAGATAAAAACGGAAATTTTCATATCTGTAGAGCTATTGTAGACAATGGCTCCCAGACAAATATAATAACAAATAATCTGTGTGCCAAATTAAAATTAAAGAAATCTGAAATAAACTTTACGATTATGGGGATTGGAAATATTCAAAAACAAGTAAATTATAAAGTAGGTTTAAACATTTTTTCTCTCAATTCACATTACAAACAATTTAGTCAATTTTTAGTTCTCGATAACATTACTGATAAAATTCCATCATGTTCATTTGATATTTCAAAATTACAATTTCCAAATCATGTAACTTTAGCTGATGAAAATTTTAACGTAAATGGAGATATAGATATGTTGCTTGGCGCACATATATTTTATGACACTTTATGCACCGGTCAAATTTTATTAGGAAAAAATCTTCCAATTTTGCAAAATAGCAAATTCGGTTGGATTGTAGCAGGAAATATGAATTGCGAATCAAATCAGAATAAAGGCTCTGTTCATTTCGCAAGAACTGAAATCTTAGATGATCAGTTGACAAAATTTTGGGAAATCGAAGAAGTTATAAGTGATAAGCCTAATTTTTCCACTGAGGAACAATTTTGCGAAGATCATTTTGTTAGAACTTTCGAAAGGCATTCTGATGGACGATTTCAGGTTACAATTCCAACTAGAAAAGAATTATATTTAGGCAAATCAAATAATATTTCGCTGCATAAATTCTTCCAATTAGAAAAAAGATTGAATAAAAACGGTGAATTAAAACATGATTATTGCAATTTTGTAAATGAGTATTTCCAATTAAATCATATGAGTAAAGTTTCAGAAAATGTTAAATCAGATAGTCCAGAATATTTTATACCACACTTTGGAATAATTAAAAAATCAAGTCTCACTACTAAGCTTAGAGTAGTTTTCAATGCTTCACAAAAATCTGATAATAATGTTTCATTTAATGATTTGCAATTTACTGGGCCTACAATTCAAAATGATCTTTTTACCATTCTTATACAATTTCGAAAGCACGATTTTGTGTTGACTGGAGACATTTCGAAAATGTACAGACAGGTTTTAATTAATTCAGATCAGCGTAATTTTCAAAAAATATTTTGGCGAGAAAATTTAACTGACAAGTTAGAAGTTTATAAATTAAATACACTTACATATGGCACAACAAGTGCACCATTTCTAGCAATTAGATGCATTAACCAATTAGCAGTTGAAAACCAAATCGATTATCCACAGGCTTCTAAAGTTATCTTAAATAATTTTTATGTAGATGACCTATTAACAGGTTCGAATTCGCGAACCGAACTTTTGCAGCTACAAAATGAAATTACTAATATTTTAGCCAAAGGTTGTTTTCAATTAAGAAAGTGGTTGTCTAACGATAAAGCAATTTTAAACAAAATTAAACTAAATGATAATTTAGAGTCTAACATTTTAGAATTTGGTGAAGAAAATAAAACATTAGGTATATTTTGGAATTCAAAATTTGACACAATTCAATATTCGAATAGTTTAGACTTTAACAAAATTATTACAACAGATGACCCCGCAGATTTATTATCGCGAGGTTCAACGCGTCAAATATTACAAGACAATAATTTTTGGTTTAAAGGCCCCAATTGGCTGGAAAACCATACAATTTATGTGCATTCTATATCGAAATTTAATAAAATCGACCTGCTTAAAAAGGATTAATAATTACAACTCTTTCGATAACTATTCCCGAATTAGATATTTTTAATAAATTCTCTTGCTTCTACAAATTAATCAGAGTATTTTCTTACTGTTATCGTTCATTTACAAATTTTAAAAATAGGAAAAATAAAATTTCAATATTATCAGGTCCTCTATCCACAGTTGAAATCAATTCGACAACAATTAATTTAATACGATTAACTCAGAAACAATCATTTTCCGAAGATTACAATTCGCTAAGTAAGGGAAAGCCATTAAATAATAAAAGTATTATATTAAATCTTAATCCATTTATAGACGAGGAGGAAATTATTCGAGTAGGTGGTAGAATACAACATTCTAATTTCGATCATAATAAAAAGCATCCCATTTTGTTACCTAATAAGCACATATTTACAAAATTATTAATGACATCTGAACATTTACGATTATTTCATTGCGGCCCCCAACAACTTTTATATTCAATTCGTGAAAAATATTGGCCTATTGGAGGTAGAAATCTTGCAAGGGAGGTTGTTCACAAGTGCGTCCAATGTTTTCGAGTAAAACCTAAGCCAAATCAATATTTAATGGGAAATCTTCCAAGCGTAAGATTTGATCAATTTTTACCTTTTCACAGTGTTGGAGTAGATTATGCTGGTCCAGTAACACTAAAAGAAGGGAGTTCTAGACGCCCTAGATTAGTTAAAGCCTACATTTGTTTATTCACGTGTTTATCAACAAGAGCAGTTCACCTGGAATTGGTGTCAGATTTAACAAGTAATGCATTTTTGAACTCATTAAAAAGATTTATAGCACGAAGAGGCAGGCCTGCTCATATGTTTTCGGACAACGGGACTAATTTCGTTGGGGCTAATTCTAAATTAATCGAACTTTTTAAATTTATTGATTCTGACTTCAATAATGTGTCTCATGCCTTGTCAAATGACGGTATTCAATGGCATTTTATTCCCGCTAAAAGTCCACATCTTGGAGGAAGTTGGGAAAGTTTAATTAAACGGACTAAATATCATTTGCATAGGGTTCTGAGCAATTCAAAATTAAATTTTGAAGAATATTGCACAGTGTTGACACAAATAGAGGCAATTCTTAATTCCCGTCCTTTGACTCCTATATCCTCCGATCCATCAGACTTCTCCCCACTTACACCTGCACATTTTATAATCGGTAAGTCGGCTACCAGTATACCTGAGCCGAATTATATGAATGTACCAGACAACAGATTAAAAAGATATCACTATCTATCAAAATTAATACAATCCTTTTGGAAAAGATGGAGTTTGGAATATGTTTCAGAATTGCAGGTTCGAAACAAAATGGAAAGAGACCCACAAAAATCTAGAAGTAGGATCTCTAGTTCTTCTTAAAGAAGACAACCTGCCTCCTCTGAAATGGGGACTAGGCAGAATAATCAAATTATTCCCTGGAGACGACAATGTAGCCAGAGTGGTCGAGGTGCGTCTTCCTAACGGCACCACGACAAGAAGGTCAACAATGAAGCTGTGTCAATTACCAATTGACTAACCAAGATACAGTCCACAATTACACCACATCGAAGGTTGAAGATACTTCAAGGCCGGCGGGATGGAAAAGCGGGCATCGCTGTTTTGAAATCTCCGCCAAATCTTCCAGATTAAATTATTCATAAGTTGGCACTACCGACTGGATCCCGGGAGGAAGTGCTCATAACTTAATACTATCAGTTCCACTTTTTTGAGCCAACCAACTGATGTACATAACCTATAATAAAATCACGTGTGTTACATATATTTTTCGTCTTTAATTAATAAATCACCCCAAGCATCAAACCCCAATTATTCAACTTCTCTTAAGTTCATCTGATTTTAAAAATCTATTACCTAGCTCTATATATTTCTTGCTTTCGTCTCTTTTCGTTTTTTTTTCTCTTTTATTATTTACTCATAGTATGAGACAAGATGACCAGTAAAGAGAATAATATATAGGATACATTTTATACCTTAATGCTTCAAAAAATGAAAAACATTTCTGACATGTTTAGGGGACACCTTTAGCTAACAAGTTTTAAATAAAATAAAATTCAATGTAAATTTATTAAAAATTCATCAAAGAATCGAATGAAAAATTTAATTTTTACTAAAGATATTAAAAAAAAAAAATTGAAAATTAGTTTTAGAAAATTCATGCAACTCTCAGAGGAAATCAAAATTTGAATTTTTATGTTTCTAAATTTAAACTTATATAAAAGACACTTATAAAATTATTAAATTATTAAATATCAAAGAACATATAACTAATATGTAGGAAATACTGATTATTTAATAATTCATTACAGTCGTTTTTGAGAAAATGACAAGACTCAAAATTCCTGAATTAAGGAATTACTTTGGAATGTTCGATTTGAAGGAAAACCTTGGTGTATATTCTCGAGTTCATACATAAATCAACTAACATATTAAATAATTAAGTTCCCTCACTACAAACGTTATCAAGTTATAGCTCCCACAATGAAATACATGGACTCAATAGCTTGTTGGTGGAAACCAGAAAACTTGTATTTCCTTTTTAATTTCGTAGTAAAAAATCTATGATATAATTCGAATTATGATTTAAACATTACACTAAGGAAGACACAACCTTAAAATTTACAAGTTATATATATTAATTTTTTCTCTAAATCTAAAATGGAATTATTATTTTGGTCATGAATTTTTATAGAATATATTAGGTACCTATATGGATGTTTGGGTTTTTATCGATTATTTTCATTGTCAAAAACAGGAAGTTTTTGTCATCTTATGTATTTTCTTTTATTCTAGGTTACCTGTGGAGCTTTAAGATAGTCAGATGTTTTATTCAAGATTAAAATCCCAGCCAATAAGGTAAAAATATGCTTATTTTAAATAACAAATTGTGGTATATATAATAAATCTATATAACTATATTTACTCCAAATGACTTGCAAACATCATTTTTATTAAATTATGCCTAAATCAAACTAAGACTGGCTTTCTATTCAGTATTAGACACTATTTTATTACACCTATAAATTTTAACACAGAATTAGTCAGAGAGATTAGATAATTTTCAAATGGTTAATTCTGGGCCATCAGATTTGACTAGTGTAGCGATTAATGGGGGAAGCAATGCATCAACTTATAATGGACTTATTATTGCAAATTTTTCCCTGGAACTATAATATATTTATGTTGGTGGCAAACTGGCATGAGCGTGAAAAATCCCATCTTGTTTAGAAGTGTTTAAAATATTGGGAAAAATTATTTTTAATGGTAATTCTTTTATGGCTGTCTGATTATTATTTATCTTTTGTTTGTCTATATTAAATTCTGATATCAAGATAGAATTGCCTTAAAAAGTTCGGTTTGATGTAATAATAATTTTCGGATTCTTTAGCTCAGAATTGTAAAATAAAAAAAAATCAATAAATCATTTCAATGGAAGTTTCTAAAAATTTAAGAGCTGAAACAAAAGTTTATAACTGAATCTTTGTACTTACTAGGTTTCAGCTTACTAGCTCAAACCGTTCGTAGACGAAAGAATTGCCAAATCACTACAATTTGCAGAAAGCCTACCGATTCTTAAAAAAGTTTTCGATTTTTCCTGAAATTATAATTTATCAATTAAAATATTTGCATTTTTTCTTCTATCTGTTAATACAATTGATGAATTTTGTACAAAATCAAATCATTCTTTGAACTTTTGTAAATTTCTGAAATATTATTTATTCTGAATGTTAATGTTAATGTAATAACTGTACAATGAGAAAGAGATAGAAATTGAGATAAACAGAGATGGGAAGAATTTCATTATTAAATAAAAAGATAGGCAGGTGAGGGAGATTTACAATCTACATACATACAGTAGCCAGCTATATTGAATAATTATTTATTAATTCAATGGGATTTAATTTAACCCTTTTGCGGGGACACAATTTGAAATTTTATTCTTGCCCATATATCCAGAGCACGTTTTTCCTTTACCCTCTCATATAAAATTGTTCTTGTGTACAATTAAATTGAAACAGAGAGAGAAACGTTCGTACGTTGCCTGGGCACATGACCAACATCGCTAACACCTTCCTGCTTTTAATTAAACCTTTTTTCTTATCTGGCCTACGCCTCGCTTTCGCTTTTGCTCTTTCTCTATCTATATAGTATATAGCTCATTCCTTTTTTTTAATATATATTTAATAAATATCGATTTTTAGTTACTTGAACTTATAAAATCTGAACAAAAATTAATTCAACAGCAAATTTTTGACATTAAATTTAATTAATTTAAAAAATCTATACACATTCTTAAAAGTAATTATTTATTATCATTATTCATCTAGCATCATATAAGCTCATTAACAATTTCAAATCATTAATAATTAAATAACAGTTCAATTATTACAAATTTAATTTAACAATATTTCATAAGTAAATACGCACATACATAGGTATATATCACATCAAACCTAATAATAAAATCCAACCCTCTATAAGATTAATCTTGAGTCGAGGTTTAAATTTCAGTAAAAAAAATCAAGAAAATCAACAGAGTAACCAGAAAAACATAGAATAAATCAACTTAAAAATTAAAATCAAAAATTAAAAGTGTGAGTACTTTCAAGGAAAATAATAATAGATGAAGTAAAAAGTTCTGAACCTTTTTACTCTTTATTTCGACGATAAAATTAACAAAGTTAAAATTTTCCGATTTAGATCAAATATGCGCCGTTTTGTTCGATAACTTTTGTCCTTTTTGAAGGCAATCTCATAATTCCGCGCTTGAAGAAGTCCTCATCCCTTTTGGTGAAAAACTTGACCAACTCATTTTCACAAGCCTCTCTTGAGGCCAGTTTTGTACCATCAAGAAAATTTTGCAAATACTTGAACATGTGATAATCGCTTGCTGCCAGGTCTGGCCTATACGGTGGGTGCAATATATAGTAACATCCCATCCAAGGTCTCGGAGCTTCTGGCGCGTCATTAACGATGTGTAGGGCCTGGCGTCCACTTAATGGAACACAACACCCTTCCTATTGAGCAATTCTGGCTGCTTCTCGTCGATCGCCTGCTTCAATCTGGTCAGTTCTTGACAGTATAGGTCCGAATTGAGTGATTGGCTCGATGGGAGCACGTCATAGTGGATGATTCCCTTCCAATTCCACCAAACACACAATAAAACCATCTTGGCCTTTTATTCAGGCTTGGCGATCGTTTGGGCCGGCTCACCGCGCTTGGACCACGATCTTTTTTGCCTGTTGTTCTCGTATGTGATCCATTTTTCATGCCAGTCACCATCCCCATCGCCATCGCCATCGATTCAGCAAAAAATCGCAGGCATCAATTAGGTCAAAAGTTTATTTTGTGCCAATTCGTGTGGCATCCATACATCGAGCTTCTTCTTGAGACCAGCCTTATGCAAATGGTTCCAAACGGTATTCTGGCTAATCTTCAGTCCCTGGGCAATGGAATAAGTGCTCGCGTGCCGGTCCGACTCTACAATATCCATGATTTTATCGACTTTTTCGACGATTGGCCTACCAGAGCGTGTCTCAACTTCGACGTCCATATTACCAGAACGAAATCGTTGGAACCACCGCTTTGCTATTGCATTCGATACTGTATTGGGTCCATAAACAGTACACATTTTTTTGGCCGCCTGCTCCGCTTTTTACCCCTTGGTCGTAGTGGTATTGAAGAATGTATCGAATTTTCTCTTTTTTACCTCCATTTTGGAACGCTCTAACACACAACTGGCTTCACCAAACACAAAACTCTCAAAGAACGTTTTTAAAAGCGTTATGTCACCTTTAAATCGCAAAAAAGAATGACCAGATGACGTATACATCGTGAGATATGGCTCATTAAAGCCATCTAACGGAAAAGTCTCAGAAATTTTTACTTCACCCATTATTAGCATTATATAATAATGAACTGTTTTCATATAATACTCTACATAAAATTCTGAACATTTTGAAATAAGATGAACTCTATCATCACTATTTTGACTAAAATTAAATTTATACAGAAAAATCCCATAGGTTTGGATTTTTCCAAGATCATATAATTTTAGGACTTTTTTTAATTTCTATATACAAAGTAGTTTTTACCAAATAAAGAAAAAAAATTAAAAAAAATCAAATTATTCTAATATTTAAGGAAATTCCCAATATCTGTTGTGTAGCATACAGTCCATTTAGAAAATTTGCTCTATTCTAAAGTTTCCGAGAGTGAAAAAATCAAGAGATAACTAGTAAAGGAGACCAATATCTAAAATAACTATTTTATAACATATTAAAAAATTATCCT
Source organism: Forficula auricularia (assembly GCA_024734495.1). Classification (NCBI taxonomy): domain Eukaryota; kingdom Metazoa; phylum Arthropoda; class Insecta; order Dermaptera; family Forficulidae; genus Forficula; species Forficula auricularia. Next base: position 32,873,679 of record JALMQS010000099.1, read on the forward strand.
TGAAAATAATAATAATAAATTACTTTCGTGATATTTTGTAGTTTGTTGAACCACAAGGTTGGAAATTTGTTGGTTCATAAAATAAAAAATAAAAAATAAAAAATGAGATGTTGTTTTGATTTTAAAACCTTTATTCAACGGTTCTCTACTACTAATATTTTTTTCATCAGAATTTTTTTATTTTTAGATAGATACAAAAAAAAAATTATATTTTGATGATTAAATTTTCTGTGTGTCTTCAAACTCTCATTAGTTACCTAATTTCATGCTTTTGGTTTTAATTGTTAAAAAATTCAGCTCTGTAACAGACAAAATAGACAGACAGCTAAGTCTTGCTATAAGCCTCGGTTTCCACGTTTTTTAAAATTTAGATCGTAACCTTAAAAAAAAAATAATAATTTAAGTTTTGGATTCGATTTAAAATAATCGGTTTGGTTTCCAATTAAATATAAAAAGTTTTCTCAAGTCTTAGATTATGTTAAAATAATTACGATTTAAAATCAACATTTTGGTTTATAATAAAAAATTTGTTTCCCCATAATAAATGACTAAGAATTTAATTTATTAAATTAATTATTTACTACTTAAACTAATCCTTTTGATTTGAATATAAAAGACAACTAATAAATCCGAGGTTTGATTTTGCCTCTAAATTAAAAACAAAGTCGCATCTACTCTTAATTATGTAGAATAATTAAACAAGGGATTATTAAATTAAACACTATTTGAAATAAACATTTTATATTTTGAATAAAAAAAAATTGATCGAATCTTATTTCGAGTATTAAAAAGCTTGAAAACGATCTTTTCAGACATTTCTAAACAAGACTAAATAAAAAAATTTAATTATTATTATTAATTTGTTGCGTTTGAGACCCTTGGGATTACGCAAAGCTTGATGTTTCTTTCTGGTTGGACCTTCCACGCCTCTATCTTTTTGCGGAACGTGTTATCGAGTTCCATGGTCAGGTTATGTAATTTTTCTTGGCCGGATGAGTGTGTTGATGATGTGCCCAGGTATATATGGATTTTTGGCGTTATTCTTCCATTGTTTCTTCCTTGACTTCGTGATGGTCCGGGTCCCCCAGAATCTGAATGCCCTTTTGCCAGTCGAGTGTGGGTGGATTGGTTACCACCTGGGGTAATCTTGTTTTGCCTCTCACGATTCATGGTTGCTTGTTACGAAATTTTTGTCCTGCGCATGCGCGAGGTTTTGTAGAACCAAGAGATTGTCAGTTTCTGGAGCCGAAAAAAAATTTAATATTATATAATTGAAAAAAAAAAAATAATTTTAGTAAATATCAAATTTTTCAGACGTCTTGAACCTTTAAAATATTTATAAAAAGCCTATCAGCAGATATTAGCAGGGTGTATGTACCCCTGAGCTGAAGTTAATTAATTTTAAATATTAGTTTAATTATACTAGTATGAATGCGAATTCCTCTCGCCTCCCCGCCCGGCCACTGGCAATTTTTCTTAGTACTAACTGTCCCGTTACTTTTCCCCTCTCCGGCTGGCAGGCGCTCACCCGTTAGGCAGACGCCAGTCCATCTCAGCCGGTCAAGCGTGAATAATTAAAGTACCGTGTCATCTTATCATCCAGGTAAATCCCGCATTCTAATTAACTCCAATTAATTAATACATCTCTCTCTTTAAGAGGAATGGATTATATAATGTGTATGAGAGGCGAACTATTTGTGCTCTCGCACTTCAAATATTCATTCTCTACACTACATAAATAATTTTTAAAACTTTTAAATATTTTAATAGTTTTTTGTTTCCAAATCGTTAACAGAATATATATATATATATATATATATATGTATAGGATGGGACAATGATCTACCACATTTTGAAGAGGTATAAAAAATGAAAAAATATAACTAGAAAAAAACTGACTATATTTTTAGAAAAAGAACATAAAATAAAATTTTTAAAGTGTTTTAAACATTATCAGACAAAAACGGGGGGGGGGAGGAGGGGGTCAAAAATGAAAATTCTTGCCCTTTCGACCAAACTCAAGCAAATTTTGTATACATATTCTGTGGGCCCCAAAAAGGGTAGAAATGCACGAAGTAACCACCCAAAATGGGTGGAGAGTCAAAAATTAAAATGCTAGCCTTTTGACCAAACTCACCCAAATTTTGTATACATATTCTGTGGGCTCTAAAAAGGCTAGAAATGCAAAAACTAACTACCCAAAATAGGGAGAGGGTTAAAAATGAAAATTCTAAACCTTTTGGCCAAACTCAACCAAATTTTGTATACATATTCTGTGGACCCCAGAAGGCTAGAAATGCAAAAAATAACCAAATTTTGTATACATAGTTTGTTCGAAAGGGTTAGAATGTTCATTTGTCACCCCCACCTCCTTTTTTCGTCTGATATAATGTTTAAGAAACAAAAATAAATATTTTATGTTCTTTTCAAAAATATATTCAGTTTTTTCTTATTAAATTTTTTCATTTTTTTATACCTCTTCAAAATGTGGTAGATCTTTATGGCCCACCCTGTATTTTATATTAAGCTCCTAATCCAACCTAAATTCTTCAAAGAGTAAATTAATTTTATTTAAAATAATTTCAAGTTTTTTAATATATTAATTCTAAAAGCAATAGCTGCCATTAAACGACCCATTTTTTTTTGTTTAAATCATTCTCTTACTAAAACCATCTTGGTAAGATTTTTAGAAAATTTTTAGCACTATCTCGTAAGTTTATTTTTTCATTTTCAGGCAAAACAACTGGCTAGTGGATTTACCTTATTTCTTAATCGACGAAGTGTGATTCGAGAGATTCTCGTTTCTTCAATGGTAAGTAAACAATCAGATATTATTTATTTGACTATGATTTATATATCACCTGGTTAAAAATGCTTTAAATTATTCTTATTTGTCAATTGTTTTTTTTCGAAATTATATAATTGGAAAATATATTTTTTTTCTTTACCTGTTTTTGATATTTACCAAATAAATAATTATTATGGCATTAAAATTAAAACTATTTCATAATACAACCGACTCTATACCATAATCTAAGTGAATGCATAAAATAATTGAATATATAATACCTATAATTAATTCGAACCTGAAGGAGTTCTAAATTAAAGAACGAAACATTGGCGTGATTCAATTAATTTTTCAAATGAAATTTCTAATTTCTCAAATATTAAATTATAAACTTGTTTTAATAATATACACATATATTATTTGATGACTTATTTCAAAGGTATTTTTGCAAACTCGTATTCTGCTTCGGTTTTAATAAAATTTATATCGATATTTCACTTCCCTTAATATATTTATTATTAATTTTTGATATAGATAATGGTTTTCATATTTGAATAATTTTTCCCAGATATCGTTTTATTATTTAAAAGTTGATAATTTTTATAAAATAATTACATTTGTCATTATCTCTTTTCTTTTTAAAGTACATTTCCTAAGAATTACCCGATGATATCCCTATCGGAAAGAAAATATTTTTTGAATATAAAATTATTCTAAACGTGCCTTTTTATTGAATTACTTTAGATGATAAATTAATTAAGATCATTGACCTTAAACATGTTTATTCCTATATTAATTACAGCATTTTATTTAAAGCCACCGTGCTTTCTATTCATTTCAAATTCTAAATAAACTTTCGATTTCTATTTATCTACACCAGTGTTTCTCAACCTTTTGTAGAGCGAGGAACCCTAGGGCACTTATATTTGTTTCTGAAGAACCCCTAGCATTAAAATATGAGATATTTAATTTTTGTCAAAATATCAACATCATGCTACTTTTATAGCTTCCAAATATAACATTCCACCGCCGATAACGGTGTTGCTACATTTTAAAAATTTGCTAGATTTTGGGGAAATTTGGTACAAAAAATGTGCATTTTAAATTACAATACCTAAAATTTTTATGAATAATATTATTATTAAATTTTTCTGGTAATATCATTGGTATACCCATATGCCACTTTTGGATCGGACAGGTTTTTTTACATATTCAATATAATACTCATAAATAATATTCTCATCTATTTTGAAAGCAATATTATTTCAAATGTCATTGATAATAAAATAATTATTATTATCATTTCCGTCCATAATTTGCATTAATTTGAAAGTTTATAATGAGAAAATAAGGATATGTGTGACTTTTTTATTTATTAGCCAACGTTTCGTTGACTTTGCCGACTTCTTCAGGGCTTCTACAATTATAAGAACATTATTAATATCAAGTTACAAAAGTACAATTCCAATTCCAAAATAAACATATATTAATAGTTTACCCACCAAATAGTCATGCCACACATTCTTCTAAAATTTTCTTGTTATCTTCGTTCACATTGACGAATGTGTGGCAGACTATTTGATGGGTAAACTATTAATTTATGTTAGTTCTGGAATTATAATTGTACTTTTGTAACTTGATTTTAATAATGTTCTTAAAATTGTAGAAGCTCTGAAGAAGTCGGCAAAGTCGACGAAACGTTGGCTCCTAAATAAAAAATTCACACATAAAATCTTGTCCTTATTTCTCTATTATAAACTTTCAAATTAACAAAAAAATAATAAAACAATTTAAATAATGTTTTCATTTCGTTACTAATGTAACGTAATCGTTGTATTATAAGAAAGTTAAGAAACTTTTAGAGCAACAAAAATTGTATCACTGACACAATAATAGTAATGTCATAAGTATCTATCAATGGTGTTATTTGACTATAAGGTAATATTTAGACTCTAAATTTTGTATTTTCTTTTCTTTATGTGACAAATTTTTTGAAGGGTGATACTATTAACTACTATTTTTGATTTATATTTTTTCTTTTATTGACCCCTAGGCGCTGGGAACCCTAAACCTCTCTTTATGGAATCCTGGGGTTCTGCGGAACCATGATTGAGAAATACTTATCTACATTATACCCATATTAATAAATAATATTACGTTCAAAAAACAATTTTTTTATAAGGGATTCTTCTTCCTGTGTCACAGTTCAATTATTTTAACTAAGGCTAGTTTGAAACGTTTTTTTTTTAATTTAAAACCGAAATGTTTAATACAAACTAACTAAATAATGTTGTTATTTTTTTAAGAGTTAATTAAAATACTAGGTAGGTTAGACATTAATAAAATTATATGTTCAGCTACCTAGTAATTTAATTTCACCTAGAATCGACACCCTTAAAAATTAATTATTTTCTTATTCTAAGAATTGATCGAAGCTTTTTTAAAATTCTAAGTCGAAAAGCTTTTATTTCAAATCCTAATTAATTTAATAATCTCTAATGACTCTATTTCCTTAATTTTGCTAAAGGGAATATTTCATTAGAATTTTTAAGTATTTTAGTTTCTCACTTAGTCTAAACCTACAGTCTTTGAGAGATGCCACATCCTTATAATGAAGAAGAGAAGATTCAGGGGCTGATTGGGGATCCTTACTCTTGAAAGGTGTAGAATTCAAGTAAAATAGAAGCACAGAGCGAATCCCCTCTGTTAATAATATTCAGTATTGATTGTCCTGAAAGGAATTCATGGCACACTAATCCATTGTTATCAAAGAAAACAGTCAACAGAACTTTCCCATTTATCCATGCCTTTGACGTAATTTCTTAGTCTTTGATGAAATTGAAAGCTTCTCCTCGGACGATTGTGCTTTTGTTTTCTTGTCTTAATTAAATCCTCAGTTCTCATGCATCTCAGAAAGGTTACGTCTTAAGTTAATTCGTAAAATAGTCCTAAGATCATGCTATTAAAAAACATATATACAACCAAATTGAAGTAATTTTTGGAGACGAACTAATAAGTGAATTGAGTGGTTATTGATGAGGCACTCCAAAATCATTTAATCATAAATCGACATTTCGGAGGCTTATTCCCTACTTCTTCATGGTCTGTAATCAATTAAAATGGGATTTCGCCATTATTACAATCAAGATAACATAATTAATACATATAATATACAGTTTTTTAATCAACAGTATTCTTCCCATTTTGAAAAGTTAGTGAAGGAAATCCAATTCGATATTCCCCTCTGTCTCCTCTTTCATTGGCAGTAACAATAATATTTCGTATTTTATTCTCAGCAGAATTATAGTGTAGTGATGATTTGTAGTTTGATATAAATATATATAATTAGCCAAATCCCCCCCCCCCCTCCCAGATAAAACGTTCAATAATGCTCCATTAACGTTAACATATATTAATAATAAAAAAATATAATTGTAAAATAATAATGTAAATAGATGTAAATACTAAATTTGTAATTTAAATACTTGTCGAACTTTTTTAAGATTTATGGTAATAAAAAAATAAAAATAAAAAATTTATAAGAAGTTTGTATATATAATAAATTTATAATTTTTCTCATTAATATATCAAAGATCAACGAGAATTATTTTGACCGCGCTTATTTGAAAAAGATATTTATCGCGAGACTACTTAGGATAACGCTATTGGAGTCTGCGGAGTCTTAAGACTGGACCAAGAGAGAAAAAGATGTGATCCATTTAGCTACAATCCAACGTTATTTCGCGTATAGCCCGCATGACATTCGGATGGATCACCAAATGAATTTGAAATCTCAGATGTTATATATTCGAACTCCCAGTCCAGAGCGCTTGATCTATTTGCATGTATGTTAGATGCTTGCCATTAATTAATCGAACGTTTTCTACATTTTAATACATTTAATAATTGATATCTCAACGAGAATTATTCTTTGATATATTAATGAGAAAAATTATAAATTTATTTAACATCATTATTTCAAGTTAGAAATATATAAGTTCAGACATTATTTTCACTCAATATTTGACAAAAATTCCCTACATTTGATTCGCTATTGAATCAAATGTAGAAAATATTCGATTAATTTGTATATATAAGTATGTATAAAGTATAATTAAAACAGAATACACATGTTTTACTGTATAAATCAAATTTATCCTCAATACCGCTGGGGGGAATTTGTATTTGGGATTTGATATTAATTATATTAAAAAAAAAATTGTGATGATCTTGATTGTAATGATGGCCAAACCCCATTTTAATTGATTACACACCCTGAAGATGAGAATAAGCTTCCGAAACGTCGGTTTATGAATAAACAAAAAAATTTAGTCTAAATTATCTTCTTTTTTTGGAAAGCCTCATCAATATCCACTCAATACAAACAAATTATTATTTTACTCTTCTTCAAACCACCCCTAAACTCACACTCCTAGTAACTATAAGTCTTTCTTCAATAATCTACTCGAATAACCCTTTGAAAATTAATATAAACAAATTTTTTTGTAAAATAACTACCCATAATCTATCCGTATAACTTTACGATATCCGCGCTCTCTCTTGTAAATTATATGATTTTATTTCTATTCAACAAATTCATATATAAATTAAAATTTAGAGAATTTAGACTTTTATTTAATTAATATTTTCATGTTTCTCTATTTGTGTTCAATTTACAAATTGGAGAGGAAATAGTGAAATCTTTTAAAAAGTTTTGATAGGATTTCGGTAAATTTTGTAGATGGTCGTGGATGGAATAAACCAATTAATCCAGAGCTAATTATTTGATTTATATATAATAAACTATTAAACATTTATTTTTTATTTTAATTAATTATATTGTAATAATTACAATTTCCTTCATACAATTATCTTATATAAATAAGTCTATATATGTAGATCAAATAAATCTAAAAATTCAAATTTAAATGGAATATAAAGATTAATTATTTAAACTTAATAAGATGCTTAATATTTCAATATTCTAATTCATATCTTTTAAAGAAATTATAAAAATCCTTTATATCTTTTGTGTAGATGATATCGAGGTTAAAGAGGGGGTGGTAGAAAGGACGTTGTATTGCGGTAATGTAAAGGAAAGAAATTTATCTAATCTATATACATACATCTCTCTTCTCTTTCTAAAGCGGATTTTTAAGCTAATTAAAAATTAAATTGAAGTATTCATTATTCCTCCTTTATTCTTAAAGAATGTCTTTGAAAAATTATGCCCTTAGGAACGAATTTATTATTTATATATATATATATATAAATATAAGTTGTATATTGATATAATTAACGACTAAAAAGGAAAATTTCGGGACTTTTAAATGGCCCTCTTTTTCTCTGGAGAGACATTATTTTAATTTATTTATAGGAATCTTTCAAATTACAACCAAATTATTATTCTACTCTTTTTTAAACCACCCCTAAACTCACACCTCAAGTAACTATCATTCTTGTCTTCATTAACGATTTGAAAATTAATATAAACCAATCCTATTTTGTGTAAAATAAAATAAATTGATCTACCTATCCACACAACTTTACGACATCAATACAGTCTCTCGTAAATTTAAATTTATATGATTTTATTACTGTAGCTACATTAAATAGACATATAATTGTAACCCTGGAGAAAAATGGGTGTTTTTGCTTTTTTTCAAAATATTTATGTTAAATCAAAGAATTCCTAACCTATAGTAAATAGACTTTTTATGGAAATCACAAGTGGTCGTCATTAATTTATTAGACCTGAAATGGTATGGATAATTTGGGTTCATCCCTCGGGAATCGAACCCCATTGACAAAAATAGCAATCTGGGCTAACTGAGTGAAACATTTAACGTGATACATATGTCAAAGGTGAGCACAACCCTTCTGACATTTAAATAAAATTATCCATTCTAGCTCGATTCTAGTAGATGAAACCTCTCGTAATTTTCTTAGAAATTTGAATCTATTTCGATTAAAAAACAAACAAACACTTCTATTATATAATATACCAATACAATATAAATGATTGTGAAAATTATATTTTTAGAGATTATAATTTAAAATAAAAGTCAAGAATAAACATCAATTATGTTTGTTTTGAATTCCTTAATAAGCACTTAATCTCAATATGCTTGGATGGATTCAATAATAGTGCACCTAGCAGGCAACCTACCTCCCAGGCGTACCTAGTAACAACTAATAATGAAATTTGGTTTAGATATTCTTATTGATTTTGAGCTAGAGTTCATACGAAATTTGACGATGGACGAAGAAAGCAACTCACAAATATTTCTACAAAATAATTAATTTCTCTTAAAATATCGTTTTTTTTTCATTATCAGTCTATAAAACTTGTTATGGGCCTTAAAACGCGGCATTTAGAATTTTTTTTATTAAAATAGTGTTAGTGTCATAGCGTGACACTTAAACTTTGAACAGATTATATAATGGAGTTTAAATTGAATCGTTCAAAAGTCAATTTGATCAAGTCCACACTTTGGAAATTTCTAAATTTTCGTAAATTTTACTCAATAAATTGGGTATATTCTTTTTAATACAATTGCTTGTGGTTTTTCAGAGGGCCTACTTTTTATTTATTCTGAATATGTTTTATTATAAGGTTGTTATATTAAAAAAAAAACCTCTTTTTGATATCCTGTGTTTTATTGACTTAATCACATTAGCCTGCCTGCGGGTCGAGCTTAGTATTGAATTCAATAAAAAAAAATTGTGTCTTAAACGTGGTAAAAATCATTTTCAGCCATGATTTTTTTCTTTCTGAGTGTCTCTCTGTGTCTGAAGTCAGATACTCACGATAACTTAAGATCGAAAAAGTCGTAGAAAGTTCATTTTTATGCTTAAATATTTGTATTTCCACTACGGAGAACTGATTAGATCATAGAGGCTTTCTAGCTTTAGAACTTCTGATTCAATAAAGCAGAAAACATCATTTTTTGAATGATTTTATTAAGATTTTAATCTTAGAAAATCATAAGATGGTGTCATCTATTAAATCCGACGGAATGGATTATTTTTAATTATATGTCAAATGGATTGTTTTTCACCCCTCGGGAATCGAACCAGAGTGCGAGTACAGCAATCCTTTTCTAAAGTAAAAAATAATAAGCAATCAAATAAGTTTGTTTTTAATTACCATTTAATAAATTGTATCCCTACCTAAATTAAACTGCAACGGATCGTTTCCAAATTCATTTGAAATATTAATATGTTTTGCTGGCTTGGTGTGTACTGGATATATTAATTATTTATCCGTTAACAATAAAAAATAATATGTTTATTCCTTTATTATTAATCAGATATCACTTGCAATTTGCAGTTCATGTTGACTGTAATTCAAAAATAATGATCGATTCTCATTTAATAATCGAGGAATAACCATTCTACATTGGATTTTTGACGTTTCGGTTATTATTAGTAACCATTGCTGAAGACATGGAGGAATCGACTTAAAATCAAAAATAGCCATCGATTCTCATCTAATACTCGAGGAATAACAATTCTACATTAGATTTTTGACGCTTCGATTACCATTGCTGAAGACATGGAGGAAACGGCTTAAAATCAAAAATAACGATCAATTCTTATCTAATACTAGAGGAATAACCTTATTGCATTCCATTTTTGATGTTTTGACTATTAATGGTAACCTCTACTGAAAACGTGGAAGAATCGACTTAAAATCAAAAAGACTAAATTCTTTTTATGGCAAACAACTCAAACTTAGTCTTTACTTGAGGACCATTTGAAGTCGCGCTTGCCGCGCGACCGATTACAATACTTTCTCCCATGCTTCGCATTGGATAAAGTAAAAATTAATATTTTATTTTTTGGATAAAGTTTAATTTAGGAGAATAAACGGTAGAGGTTAGGCTGAAAAAATGTCAATGAAAAAGTGGTCATTAACTAATCCATCTATAAAGGAAATGTCATTAAAAATGATTAATTCCCGAAAATGCAAAATAGTTTCACTTTTCCCCTAATTATTATAATACTAATTAAAGAATATCCTTTGTAAAAAATACTCGTTAACTTATGTATGCCATGAGATTTAGTGTTAATGTTTAAATTATATCTGACCAAAAACATAAATGTGAAAACGGGGCCAAGTTCGGTACAAACGGCTTAGCCGACAAAAGAGCTGATATCTAAACGAGTACCAAGTTCCATGGCAGTTGCTTAAATCATAGCTATAGGAATGTACAACGTTCTTCAATTGATTTAAAGAAAATTTGTTACGTTCTTTGTTATTGAATTTATAACTTGGCAAGTTATAATAGTCAATAAATTACGTTTAACGTGGTGATATATATTTAATACAAGCTTGAAATTTATCTTTGCTAGTTGTTCTATTTAATACTATAAACTATTTAGTTGGATATAAAACTTGCCAAGTTATAAATTTAATATCAAAGAACGTAACAAATTTTCTTTTAAATCAATTGAAGTACGCTGTACTTTCCTATAGCTATGATTTAATCAACTGCTATGGAACTTGGTACTTGTTTAGATATCAACTCTTTTGTCGGCGAAGCTGTTTGTACCGTTTGTACCAAACTGCACCTATTTAACATTTATATTTTTGGTCAGATATCATTAATTTTTGAAAAGTTTTATCCTTTAATTTATCTAAATAATTACATTTAAACATTTATATTAATTGAAAAGTTTTTGTTTTGCCGAGAGTAGCAGAGTTGTTGATTCACAAAGAGAAACATAGAAGTTGTCCTCTGCTTGGTGCAAATAAACATACACACATATATATCGAGATGATATATCTGTGTATATATATATATATTATTTATTTGTTTGAGACTATAGTTTCGAAGACTTGGTCTCCATCATCAGTATCCATACGATATTGACTCCATGAAAAACAACATTTATAATTAAAATAGACTGATGATGAAGACCAAGTCTTCGAAACTATAGTCTCAAACAAATAAATAATACTATATATACAAATATATCATCTCGATATATATGTGTGTATGTTTATTTGCATCAAGCAGAGGACAACCTCTATGTTTCTCTTTGTGAATTTATATTAATAATTATTAAATATTTCTCATAAAATATCTGTTAAAAACCCTGTCGGTTTTTCATAAATTTCACCCCTTCATTTCGGTCCCGAAGAAGGAAAGTTTCGGTTTTTCAATTTTCCCCCTTTATTAATGTTCCAAGTTTTACCAGTATGCCAAATTTCAGAATTCTAGCATGATTGTATTTCCACTATATGTTAATTAAGCCTATATAATAAATTTCACCCCTTCATTTTAGGTCCTGAAAAAGAGAAAATTTTACTTTTTCGATTTTTCCTTTAATTGTAGCCCAAACTCTACCAGTATGGCAAATTTCAGCATTCTAGGATCCGCGGAGGTACTTTAGGTTTTTAATGTCAGTCAGTCAGTGTTAAAAATGACATTTTTCAGGGATTAATAATTCAAGAACTATAATAGATTTATTCATGAAATTTGGGATTTTAGCTGTACTAGTGGACCTTATTAAGCATGCCAAATTTCAAGTGTGTAAGTCTAATAGTTTTTTAGTTATCGGGGGGTCGAAAGTAACTTGAAATGGTTCGTGTAAATATCACACACATGGCCGTTGTGTCTGCCCGTTTTTTCGAACTTGGCTGACACACTGCCGTGTGTCTAGATTTTTTAAAGTTCATATTTTTCTGTAACTGATGGAACATTAAATTGTTATTATAAGTTATTGTAAAATTTCAACAAAAAATAAATAAATATATTAATAAAAAAACAGCTCGGTAAAAATATCTCAAAATCCCATTACAAGATTCTACAAACAAATCGACATGGAAACCAAGCTAAAAAGCATGTCATTAGGAAGACAGCCAAGATCAATGAAAACCACAAATTATTGCAAATGAAACAATTTATTAGAAAGTAATTTTCATCCTTTTGAAAAACCGACGAGGATGATTTTCCTCCTTCTACATCGTTTAAAACGTTGGTTTTTAAAGATGATAAAGATAACGTCTAATAAATTGTTTTATTTGCAATTCGTAGTTTTCATTGGACTCTTTTCCTAACATTTCACCATCAAAATCTACCAGTTCGTTCTCCAGAAAAATACTTCTAAAACATTTAAATAATAAAAATTAATATATTTATTTCACACTTCTCATTCAATATTTTACAAAAATAAAATCAATGTTGACTTTTTCAAATAAATTGGAATCTCTCAGAGTAATAGTAGTAGGTAGACAAACCCTCGTCGATTTGTTTGAAGATTGATGTCAAAGGTTGTGGTTGGTGGACGGGTGAGATGATTCCCTTGTGGAATTTAACTTGACCGATGGCTCCCCAAAATGGTCATTTTCAACCAAGATAAAAACAAAAATAAAGAAACAAATAAAAAATCAAACTAGTTGAAGAAAAAAAAGTTCCCTCTAACGTTAAAAAACCGAAAGATTGATCTGTGAAATTCCACAAGGACATAAATTCTTGCAGATGATAATTAATTGGTCAAATTTGGAGAATTTTTAGGTTAAATCAATGATTGGGAATTAAAAAAATAATGATGTAAATTGAATATATAAAAGATTTGGCTTCTCTTTCTGAAGATATATCTTCAAGATTTTAATGATTTTATCTAGAATCATCATAGTTTTCATTGAATGCTCTCTAATTTTACATTGATATTATTTTTCGGGCAATTTTTCGGTTTTACTAAGAAATTGAAAAAAGGTAAATCTTTTTCAATACTCGGTACTTTGATGACGAAATTAATCGTTGGCGTTATAGCATATTTTCATACACGGTTAGAATACTTCCCTATTCTTCGTATGATAAAATAAAAACAAAAAAAAACCCTCAAAAATAGCCTTCGATCCAAAATTACTTGTAGATTTACATGTTTTCTTAAATCATTGCACTTACTTCATCTTTCAATTTTTTTTTAGTTTTTACTAATGTAGATTTACCCTTTTCATTCAAAATCCGTAATACCTGGAGCTAAAACACTTTTGTAATCTGTATACACTGAAGACCACTAACTCTGAATTCTATTTTTCACATTTCCCAAATATTTTTTCAGTTTTTATTGACACTATTTCTGCCCTAATGGTTTCCGCGTTCCTAGATTATCAACATAACCAGTAATTATGTAAGCTGAATAGCATTTAGGTTTTTTATGCAACAGTCCCAGGGAACAGTAATTGTGATGAGACCTCAAAATCAGTAAAATCCGAATCTTCAAATATAAGGCAATTAGATGGTTTATGAATTTCCACTCTTCATTTCTTCCTCTTATTATTATTTTATCAATTGTAAATCATATTGGCCGTTGGAAAAGATCATGAAGAGGCTGCCGAGAAGCTCGAAGTCTCCATTGAGAAAATTAATACCTGGACAAAAACTTGGCGTATCAAGCTGGATGGAAATAAATCTATGCATGTTAGCCTTTACGAACCAAAAAAGCAACATCTACCTATTAGGATCAGTCATATCCAGATTCCCTATGCTGACTCAGCTAA